>LR812529.1:17284537-17319537 GCA_903798195.1 Danio kyathit | reverse complement strand
TTCTCTATTTGATCATTTACAGGTAGATTCGTGTATTTAATGGATGTATACCTCATGTATATTGGCATTAATGCAGAGGAGATACAAGCAGATAATGTGAGATGAGATTTCCATCATCCTATCCTTAGCTCTGGTAGGGAAGCTTGTGTTTCCACAATGGAATCGAAAAAGGCAACAATGTTTTATCCAACAATTTAGATTTTTCTTTAGTTTGTGTAACAATTGATTTATTTTTATTGAACTTTTTCTCAGATTTCTCAGGAATAACAAACACTTCATTCAGAAGAGAGATCGGTATTAAATATAACTAACAAAAAAGGGACGCAAACAAAACTTTTGTTCAAACTTGATTGAGTTTGGTTCAATAACTGAGCAAAGTTAACTTATATTGAATATTAAATCAATATTTAGTATAAATAATATTATTATTCAGGTTCAAGGGGCGGCACGGTGGCTCATGGTCACAGCAAGAAAGTTGCTGGTTCGAGTGTTAGGAGTGACGAAAAAAACAAAATTGAATTATGTAAACTCATATTTTTGAGTTTATAACATACGTTTACATTAGCTATTCATTGGATAGTTTACGTTTATATAATATATAAACTCCCCACAGGGCCAGTTGGTATTTCTGTGTGGAGTTTGCATGTTCTCCCCATGTTCACAAGGGTTTGCTCCGGGTGCTTCAGTTTCCCCCACAGTCCAAAGACATGCGCTATAAGCGAATTGGATTAACTAAATTGACCCTAGTGTATGAGTGAGTGTGTGCGTGTGTGTGTGTGTGTGTGTGTGTGTGTGTGTGTGTGTGTGTGTGTGTGAGAATGTATGGGTCTTTCCCAATACTGGGTTGCGGCTGGAAGGGCATCCGCAGTGTAAAACCAGCCTGATCTCACGATCTAACGTAACTATTTTACGTTTTGTCAGTTTAGTGGCTAATCCATATAAATTTGTTTAGTTCAGTCGTACGAAAATGTTCAATGTTCAAGCCACTAAAACAAAAAAAAAAGTTATGAATTGCCATGAGATTGTGTTGATAAAACATATGTTGGAATAGTTGGCAGTTCATTCCCGGTCAGATCAAAATATCTTTTTGAAACTAATTTTGTTTGCTATAATTTTAAAATTAATTTGAATGTATCTTTTGTTGGTCAGTTATCTATAAAAAGATTAACGAATAACATTTGAGGTGATGCGCTCCAAAACAAGTCCGCCAAAACATGCGCCAGAGCACAAATTGCAATGAGATTGTGTTGGTTTGTTAAATAAAATAATAATCTAGCCTAAATAAAATTAAAGTATTCACAGTTTCAGAGAAGCCTATATTAAACTGTTTCACTATTATTGACAACTTTGAATAGGCAGGAAATTCTTTTGCAATGTATTCGCAGCAGATTTCTGCAGATTTTTAGCCCATCATTAATTCTGTTTATTTACTTAAAGTTAACTATTTACAGTTAATCTAATTGGATTTGCATTTTAAACATTAAATACAAGTTATAAAGATATTATTTTTATTTAACATATTAAGGTTTTAGTTATGATACTCCTAAAATAATTCCGCAGATTTTTACCAAAATTCTCCGCAGAAATAGCAAAAACGTCCGCAGATTTCGTGTGGCCCTACCTATGACCCACCTATAAGTAAATATGCAGCCTATTTTTTGATTGGTCAGACTTATTAGCCCTCCTGTGGTTTTTTTTTTTATATATAAATATTTCCCAAATGATGTTTAACAGAGCAAAGAATTTTTCACAGTATTTCCTATAATATTTTTTTCTTCTAGAGAAAGTCTTATTTGTTTTATTTTGGCTAGAAAAAAAAACTGTTTAAATATTTTGAAACCTACTTTAGGGTCAATATTATTAGCCCTCTTAAGCAATATTTTTTTTGATCGTCTGCAGAAGAAACTACTGTTATACAATGACTTGCCTAATTACCCGAATTAAGCCTTTGAATTGCACTTTAATCTGAATACTAGAATCTTGAAAATATGTAGTAAAATATTATGTTCTGCCATCATAGCAAAGATAAAAGAAATCAGTTATTAGAAATGAGTTATTAAAACTGTTATGTTTAGAAATGGGTTGAAAATCTTTCCACTAAACAGGAATTCGGGGAAAAGAGTCGCTAATAATTCGGGAGGACCAATAATTCTGACTTTAACTGTATACAGTTAGTTTCCTCCCTGTAAATAAGAAAAGGGAAAAGAATACAATAGAATAAAAATAGGAAACAAATTGTGTTTAAAGCATCTTCACTGTAAGAAAAAAAACTTTAATTATAGCTACAAAAGTCCTTCAGTCAAGAGCAGTGAGTGATTTTCTTCTTTTGTCGTTTGATTAATGATAAAAACAGTAGGCAGCAGGAATATTGCGCGCTGTCACTTTAAGAGCAGTACGGTTCTGATTTATGGTTTCTCTTTCACATGTCTTGATTCTTAACTCATTTGTTTATTACATAAATGAGGGTTAATATCAATAATCACCGCATTTTGACACAAATTTGCACGTATTTGACCATTAAAGTGCTCACATTAAGATGACTTTAGATGTGTGTGCTCTGCTCGTCTCTGAGGCTTAGCGCGCACACACACACAACAGCATGGGATCTCTTTTGTGCTTTTAAAAACATGAATTATTTGAATGTACATCAATGAACGATGCGCATCCCGTGCTGCAAAAGTTACATTACAGTACATGCTTTTAGTAATTTGAGAGCAACAAATGCGTACAACTAGAAAGGGGGCGGTATATGATGCAATAATTTTTTTATCTCAATTAATGTTTTTTCATAAACGTATAGAAGCCAAAATCAGAATCAAAACTGAATTTTCGATTAATTGCACAGCCCTACATTACACAAGAAGAAACGATTGAATCTTGTGTCATGACGCCCATTTGTCGTTTACGAATCCCCACGACAACCCCACGTCAATAAAATCATGTCGACATTGTGACAAATTTGAGTGATCTGACCAGGGCTTAAAGGGTCACAAAACACCAAAACACATTTTTTGAGCTGTTGACAGTCATATATGTGTCCCACGCTGCTATAAACACTATTAGGACACATATATTGCACTAAAAAGTGAAAATTGGTTGTTTGCGTTATTTTGAGCAAATTCGTTCTTCCGGTTTGAAACAAATTTTTGAAGCTGCGCCACGGCCATGAGATACTTAGGTGTAAATCCAGCCTGGAGAGTGGCTGTCTGTCCTTTCGAGAACATTGTGACGTATCTGAGTGTGCGGCATTAATTCATGACAAAGACGTGCTTTAAACCAATCAGCGCGCTTTATTGTGTATGACACGAAACTTCATTAATATGCATGATAGCTCCGGAGACTGTTTACAGTGTTTACAGACGGCAGAGAGACGCCACGTTGTGTTGCCAAAACAAGTGAAAGAACTAAAATTTGGAGACACGGGTCGTCGGTGTTGCAACGAAGGTTTTGTTTTCATTTTCCCTCTATGACAGAACTGCTGGAATCACGTGTGGATTAGTGCACGCGACAGAAATGCGTTTGTAAGGAACATTTTTTACACGAGATTTGCCGCTCGTCTCCTTTTAAAAAAGACACAGCTCCAGTTTGATTGTCTGTCTACAGATTTAGTAAGTGTGTGTGATCAATGCCCTTTTTTTAACCCAGATTGCAAAGTTAGTTTGTATCGTCAGCAGTGCTCTTTCAGTTTTTAAAGACATACCATAGTCAAAATGATTTAGTTACTAAGTTTACACTATGTTAATATCACTGCAATAATACAGTACAATATTATAGACTGAAAGATCCGCTTTAAATGCTGCTCTCCGAGTGTAAACATGTTAACACACACTATTTCCGTCGTGCAGGATTTTCGCCGCATTTTGTGACAGGATAGTCTATACACACACGGCTTTCTGACGCTACCTACCGAGTACATAAGTTACAGAGAAATGCGGAGGATTTTTTTCTCCCATTCGCCATGCGGTATCTAACATACCTGCGTCTGTGTGTTTGTTTTGCCTGTGAAACTCAGCGCGTGCCCAAATGGAAACGCCCTTCTTTGCAAGTCCTTCCCTCTTTCCCTCCCCCGACACTCCCACACTCCCAGAGCTGGACACGCCCACTTTTCTGACTTTTTTCAAACTAGAGGTGTGAAAACACCCTGCTGAGACAGGGGGTTTCTTGGCCCTTTAAGACGATCGAAAATTAATGAATGAATGATATATAAACTGCCAAAAAAAGTTGCAATTACTGCCTGCCTATCTATCAATTTATTGCAAAACAAACCAAATTTGAAGAAAAACGTAAAATTTTAATTTAATTTGCTAATTTAAATTCATATTCCAAAACTTAAAACTGCCAGATTCGCATTCAGAACTGCAAATAATACACTCGCAATTTCTTACATTAACTCAATTTCATTTATTTATTTATTTAGCTTTTTTAAATATTCCAAAATAACAGAAGCAATCTTTCCTACTCGGAAGCCCTAAAAGACTTAATTACACCTTTTCACAAACTTCCCCCATCCACTCAGTAACCCATTACACTTCGGCCACCAGCTGAATATTGCTTTAAGGGAACGAGTTTGGAGGGGTTTTCTCATCAAAGACCTCTTTTGCCTTCCTAAATGTTCAGCCCTGCGCCCCCTCCGGCTGGAACCCACGTTTGATCCTAATGACGGTGGCTTTCGTGAGCCCACAGCAACAGGTATATAGCCTGGTGTATAATGAGCCCATTAAGTCCCATGAGGATGAGATTTTGGTGCAGGCTGACATATTGAACAGGACGCAGAAAGACACAAGAAAAAAGACACAGAGGAACTAAAGCTGAAGAAAATTGTCACTGTTATGAAGAGCTTTGGGTTCGCTGTTGCCATAGATACTCCATGGCCTTTTCCACTCTGAATCAACGCATTACTCTGGCACTCGGAGGCAGGTGAACACAGCCCAAAAAAAAATCAATGGCGAGTGGGCAGCTTATGCAGAGCAGAGCAGGAATACTTTACAGCAGGGGTGGCAAACTTAAATTGGGTTAAGGGCCAGATTGGTAAAAATGTCCCGTTGTGTAGGCTGATTTTTGTTAAAGATTATAGTTTGCTCACAATTTTTGGAAGGAATAATTAATGACTGGCCATTGAATTACTAGAAAATAATGCACACTTAAGATAGTGATGCAGCCACAATGCAAAGTGGCTTTTACACCTCGGATCTGCATTATTTTAAATATGTATTTATATATTTATGCGTGCATTATTTTAACCTCTTAGCATTCATGTTTTCTTTAAGAACCTGGTGTAGTGCTGGAATGCTAACAGCTGAATGCATGTGAGAATGAATTAATGAATAGTTTGTTTGTTTATGAATGAATGAATGCATGAATGCATGAATGCATGAATGAATGAATGAATGAATGAATGAATGAATGAATGAATGAAATGTAGTTAAGTAGGATCAGGCCTGTCATAGATACATAAATAAATATGTAGGTAAATATTCATGGAAATTGCCAGGAGGAGACTGAAAGTTCCTGTATTATTGAGTGGGTCATCCATTCAAATTAGTAATAGGCGATATAAACGATATGCGATATAAACGATACAAAATTGGCCTACGATAGAGATTCTAATTCTATTGCACTATCGCGATAATGCATGTTTGTTGACGTAATCTACCCGCGAAATTAAGAGCAAAGCCGGCCGCGTATCCAATCTAGACTTTACCCCATTCGGTGCCATGCATTGCTTAGCAACGTATACAAAACAATATAAAGACCGCTTGACGAGAAAGTAAATAAAAATGCCGCTATATTAATGTGCATATCGCATTTCCGGCCGGCCGCGTATCCAATCTAGACTTTACCAACCGGACATGTCCGAGATTCTGCTTTTGCTTTCGATATTAATTGTATTCATTTTTGCATTACTTTATACGCAAACTTTGGCTGGTGCATCTCAATCTCTCAGCAGCATCAACACTGCAGCAGACAGAGGGAGAGGGAGAGGGAGAGAAAAAAAGCAGATTTGACCTGTCAGTGGTGCTCACTGAAAAGAAACAAACTTTTTTTTTAATTTGTTTGTTAAATAAGAATAAGAAATCAATAAGAAATTATTCTGTTGCTGAAGGTCATTAAAGTTATATAGAAAAGATGGTGTTACTTTGGGGCAGAAGGAAAGAATGAAGGAATTTTCTTTATTTAAAATAGCCATGCCTAATACTGGAAGTATAGCCCTAATTCACAGTGTCCGTTCCTTTATTAATTGACACCAGTTTTAATTTCATTAGGAGATCAACATTTTTAAAAACCAAATGTGTTACCTTAGGCTGCAGGTTAGAAATATGTTTTTATTTAAAGTATCTGCAATACACAATTTTATTTGACTAATTAAAACTGGAAGTAATTTCAGTACAGTGTAAGTTCCTTAACTAAAAAGACACCAGTTTTTTTGTTCTCTGCAACTTGGCATTTAGGAACCAAGGACTTAAAAGAAAAGTCTTTCTGTCTAAAAGGCATTACATTTAGTTTATTTATCTGCAACATTGTGTTGTTTAATTACAGTTTTGCTTTTGCACAATAAATGTTCTCAAAATGACATGCAACGTTTCTTTATTTCTTAAAAAAAATAGCAGTTTGGCTTTCCTAAGGGTCTATGTAACCTGTTCTGAAATGGTTCTATTATAATTTATATATCGCAATATATATCGTTATCGCAGGAGGCTGCAATGTATATCGCAATATGGATTTTAGGCCATATCGCCCATCCCTAATTCAAATGATTTGTTTAAAAGAGCTGATTCATTTAGAAGCAAAGCAAATGACTCATTATGAATGGGTGACTGAATCATTAACTCAAATGATTTGTTCAAAAAAAAGATTAATTAAAAACACTGCATGGCTTAGTTTGGAACTTTATTTAAAGGGATAGTTCACCAAAAAAAAAAAAAAAACTAATAATCTATTCTCCCTCATTTGATTTTAAACCTTACAGGGCTCTATTTTAACAATCTATGAGCAAAGTCTAAAGCACAGGTGTCAAACTCAGTTCCTAGAGGGCCAGAGCTCTGCACAGTTTAGTTCCAACCCTAATTAATCACACCTGATCAAACTAATTGAGTCCTTCAGGCTTGTTTGAAACCTGCAGGTAAGTGCGTTAAAGCAGGGTTGAACTAAACTGTGCAGGGCTGCGGCCCTCCAGGATCTGAGTTTGACACCCCTGGTCTAAAGCCATGGCGCAAAAGCATTAAGGTAGTCTCCAAACCTATTTTTGCTATTTTAAGGATAAAAAATGCTTTTTGCGCCCTGGCGCATGGTCTAACAGGGTTGTGCTTATTCTCTTAATGAGTTATGGGTGTGTTTTGAGCATAAGGTGCATTAAACCAATTAAAGTCTCATCTCCCATTTTCTTTAAGAGTAAGTTGTGTTGCGCCGAGGCACATTTGCTATTGACATGGCTGACTTTGTAAGTGGAAAAACTGAATGCTTCACTTGCAAGAAAACAGTTAAAACAGAGCATCTGCAGTGAGAGAATAAAGAATGAGCCTTCTCCATTCGGCCTCTTTATTTTCTCTTTCCTTTTACTCTTTACTTCATATCCAAAACACATCCCATTCTTATGCTCCATATGGGGATGCATACGTCTCCAAAACCAGACAGGTGGACAACTCTAAACTTGTATTTATTAAAACAAATATAAATATGCATATAATAAATAATACTGCTAATAATAATAATAATAACATTATACAAATGCAGATTGTCATGAATAAAATGCCATCCCCCCCCATCCCTTTATTTTTTATTTTTTATAAAAAAAGTGGTTTATATATTTAAGTAGAAAATAATATTTTTTGTAACATTTTAATCCTTGAATTTTTTTCATATGTAAAGATATTTGTGTGTTGCTGTACATCCTGTGTGTATTAATCAATGTGTAAGCTTTTGGACCTACATAGGTGCATAACTAACGCGCTCTGCACTGGACTTTAGACCAGGTTTTAGTTGGTCAACGGCGCAGTCTATTTCAGTTCCTCAGAATAGCAAAGCGCCAACAATGCACCTTAACACACCTCCTTTTTAGATCAGCACACCCATTAGTCCACAAAGCAGCACAAATAGATTTGCTATTTAAACAACGTTGCACAAAACGTGAAAATTAGGGTTACGCTGGTCTGAAAATAGCAACAAATTGTGCTATACAGTTCTTGTGCCTTATTGCGGTGGGTGTCTGATAGGTCCCGTAATTTTCTTTATTTTGTTTAACGCAAAAGCAGATATTTTAAAGAATGTTGGCTGCTGCAATCCATTGACTTCCATAGTAGGGAAACAAATACCATGAAAGTCAATGGGTGCCAGCTACCAGATTATTATTATTATTATTATTATTATATTATTATTATTATTATTATTATTATATCTTTTTTCACAATATCTTTTGTGTTGACAAAAAAAAGAAACTCAAGTAGCTTTTGAAAATGAGTAAATTATGACAATTTTCATTTTTAGGTGAGCTATCCCTTTGATGATGAAAGCGATAAAAAAAATTATTATATGCAATTTGTAAGTCTTCTAAAACAAGCTATTTTTATACTGTCATATTAAATTAACAGATGCAATTACTCCAATAAATTGGGTAAAACTGTGCTCTTGCTCGTGTGATACTACAATTGTTAATTATCATTTAATATTTCTCAATTCTAAAAACAACAACTTATACAAGGCATTTTTATCACTGCATTTTAACAGGCTTTAATGCACCTTGCTTGCACACTGTTATTTAATTATAATATTACAATATTACTACAGTAGATATTATCTTCAACACTCCTAGTTCCTCCACTTTTTGCATCTTAATCGATCCATTTAGTCAAATAAAACACAGCAGTGAACACACTAAACTTTCAAAATGACATTTTATTTATTAATATTTTATATTATCATTCAAATAATTTGACTAGACACATGTGCGGCCCATATGTTTGACACCTGTGCTTTACTGGCATAGACAACATCGTGGAAAGTGGAAAAGATGCTTCTGTGCAGAAGACGGCTGTGATGTATAGAGCGAGTGAGCAGGTGTAGTTATATAGGTGCCATCTAATTCATCATTCCATCCCAGCATGCATTCTAGGCAAGAAAGCGAGCGATAGATGAGGTTTTCGACTAGACCTGTGCACCGCCGCGCCACATAAAGGAGCATTGCATTGTGGCGTTGTGTATAAATGCTTTGAAGAATGAGGTAGCAAAATGCCCAGTGATGTCAGTCTTTCTGCACTCTGTTTTTCTTTTCCACACAGATAAACATACGCATTCAGTCGTGCATCTTAGAGATGTGCATGATCTTTAGAAAAAGCATGAACAATGACAAAACAAGTACGGAATTGGAACAAAACATCATGCAGAAAGAAGAAAGATAAACTGATATTTGTATATTTATTTGGAATTACAGTTACAATTATTGAGCAAGGTTCAGTCTGTGACGTCAGCATGACTATATGGGAAATGTGTGATATAAGTTACAATACAAACTTTGTGATTTAATTTTATTTTTATTTAAAATTGCAAGAATTATATATAAATTGAGGAATGATTAAAAACATCTAACAAAATGTATAACAGCAACATAAAGAGTAATAATAATAATAATAATAATAATAATAATAATAATAATAATAATAATAACAACAACAACAACAACAACAATACATTAGTTTACAATAACTGTCATAATACTAAGATTAATAACAGCAACGTTATTATTACTATTATTATTATTATTATTATTATTATTATTAATAATAACTTTAAATATATGTAAAAAGGGAAGGTTTTAATACAAAATATACAAAGCAGAAAAATAAACAGATTTATAACTTAAAATGATTATTATTAGTAGTATTAGTATAATTATTCATTGCATTTTATTATAATAAAAATTTCATTTCATTCATTTTTATTTATTATTATTCATTTTATTTAATTATTTGTACAAATAAAAGTTAATAATAATAATAATAATAATAATAATAGTAATAATAATAATAGTTTCACTTATGCGTTTTAATATGCATTAAAAGCTAAGGTTGTAATAATATATATACATATACAGGGCTCGACAGTGCGACCATTTCACTCGCATTTGCGACTAAAAATAAATGTGTGTGAACTGGAAAATTTATTTAGTCACACATGTGCGATTTTCTTTTTTAATAAGCTCGATTGATGACTTAATTCCCTCGGCCACGGTAAAACAACATGCTCTTCACGCAAACTTATGGTGGAAATCTATTGTGCTGACCCTATCAACAACAGCACATCCCTACTGGTTTATTAACTTCACGTCAAGCGGTCTTTACATTGTTTTGTAAACGTTGCCAAGCAACGAATGGCACCGAATGGCGGCATGTCGCACAACGTGCGACCTCATAGAAAACGTCTACAATTCGGCCATGCATGGCATATCGTGGCACATCCAGTGTGAGACCCAATTCAACACCAGCGCTTCCCACATAAAGGACTTTACCTGGGCGGCCCGGTTTTGTGTTCGCGAGAAACTGAGAACACTGCCACAGACTCACATGCTCTGCATGCAGACCCACAGAGACGCGCTGCATCCAGATCTGCTGTTCTGACTTTGGTAGCAGCTTTGAGAAGAGCGTGAGGAAGAGCGTGATTACTTCGGGGCAGAAGGAAACTTTAACTCATAGATGGATTCCCATATTCAGCTCTCCTTTAAAAAGCCCAGAAAGATAAAGTGCTCTAATAAACAGTGTCAGCTTTGCACATGAGGTTGTAGTTGTGTCTTTCCATTGTCATACTTGTCCCATGTGGGAAGTAGGGTGGAATCGGTAAAATATATTATGCAAATAAATTAATTTTGATAAATAAAATTATTCTTAAAATTCACATTATTTTATGTGCTGTGAAGAAAGTGTGTTTCAATCCAGCTACTGCAAGTATAATTTTATTAAAGATAATATGTACAATATATTATCATAAAATGAATAATGTCTTGGGGGTGGCGCAGTAGGTAGTGCTGTCGCCTCACAGCAAGAAGGTCGCTGGTTCAAGCCTCGGCTGGGTAAGTTGGCGTATCTGTGTGGAGTTTGCATGTTCTCCCTGCGTTTATTAACTTAACAATAACTCCCTATTATTGCTGCCCGGTGTGAAAGATACTTTTTTAGCTCAAAACTGGATCAAAAATTGAACAAGAAGCTTTCTAGGCATGTCCACAACTGAAGACTTGATTCAGGTCAGTTTAGAGAGGCCTTCATTACAGCAATTTGATCTCAGTCCTGCTGTGGACCACTAGCTAAACTCCATACAGCTTAAATTCATTCATTCATTCATTCATTCATTCATTCATTCATTCATTCATTCATTCATTCATTCATTCATTTTCTTTTCAGCTTAGTCCCTTTATTAATTAGGGGACACCACAGCGGAATGAACTGCCAGCTTATCCAGCACATGTTTTACGCAGCGGATGCCCTTCCAGCTGCAACCTATCACTGGGAAACATTCATACATACTCATTCACACACACGGACAATTTAGCTTACCCAATTTACCTGTACCGTATGTGTTTGGACTGTGGGGGAATCCGGAGCACCTGGAGGAAACCCAAGCCAACACAGGAAGAGCATGCAAACTCCACACAGAAACGCCAACTAACCCAGCCGAGGCTTGAACCAGTGACCTTCTTGCTGTGAGGCGAACGTGCTACCCACTGAGCCACCACAGCTTAAATTATAAATAATTATCAAATACTATTTAAGCGGTTATTAAGTAGAATAAAACCTATTGTACTTATTGTGTTCAAATGAATGAAACTGCTTTGCTTCTAAAAATCTCCTCGTGTACATTTATTAGGCAAAAACACCATTTATTTTATATATTTTCACTGCGCTCCTAAAATTCTTTAATGTGCTCCTAAATTTTTCAACTTAGGAGCACAAGTGCTAATCCTGAAAAAAGTAAGCGTCAAGCCCTGATATACAAAGCATAAAAATAATAAAGTATCTAATACTTAATAAAATGGCAAACATGATGATATACATCAGCAATATCACATGAGTAGCAGTGCGGTATGGTTGTATATCGGCACTGGTGGGAGGCGTGCGTTGCCACATATAACTACAACAGTTCTGTCTGGTTCTCGAATCTGATTGGCTGATAGCCATGTGATATTCTGCAATATCAGAACTCGTACAGCCTCTTCACTTGTGTATTACTCCACCCACATAGAGCGGCAGCAGATCAATAAACTCACTAGGGTTTGACAAATATTGCAGCTGTTGGACAAGATCATGTACTTTTGAGGGTTTTTTAGGTGAGGATGTAGTTGTTTAGATTGCAACTATGCAGTTTATTTATAAGAATAGTTCCTATTTTAATAAATATTAATGATTATAATTTTGAAGACAGCACGTCGGCATCCATCAGCCTGTCATTGAGAGGAAAGACGGTTGACGTTGTCCATCCACAAGTTGGCGACAGAGATTGCATAGGAAGCCCCTAGAGTAGAAAAACTTGTAATTTGTAACTACAACTGATCAAATCATTATTAAACTGGTAAGTGACATTCTAAGTTGATCTCTCTCTTTTGTATTTTGTAGTGCTGTATTTATTATACCATATAAATGTAGTGTATTGAGTTTGAGATGGGACTCGCATATCAGAAATGTATGTATTTTGTGTTGGCCACTCTTTGTATAACCCTAAGTTTGTCGAGTTTGGCCATCTGTTTCTAATGAGCTTCCTGTTTTTGCTACTGCAGACTAGTTCAGTAAACAGAATAAAAGAAGAAATCCCTGCATGTGTTTAGTGTTTTTCCTTATCGCAAACACAACAGTAATCTGGTAGTGTTTGCGCTGCATTGGCTTTTTCGAGGTTAATTATTGTGATCTCCCAATTGCAACAGAGAAATACTGTGAAATCTCTGTAGACTGATGGCATTTCATGCGGTTCAGCCTTATAATCTTAAAATTTGAGCAGTCATCACTTTAGACATTACGCTAGAGAATCATTCAAATACTAGTTCTAAAGTGACGTGTGTGAAGTAGCAATGGTTTCTGCTGTTCTGACGGTCAGCTGCAGGTGTGAATGAATGGAGGAAGAAAGTAGTTCCTCTAACAAAAGGATTTTGAGACTCTCTGTGTTTGATTTTCTTATTTATACACATGATTATGTTGTCGAACTGTTGTATAAACACAATATCACACTTGTAGCAGTACAATGTGGCTCTATATCGTCCTGGAGGGACACTAACGCACGCCTCCCACCAGTGTCGATATACAGCCACATCACACTGCTACTAGTGTAATATTGCTCATAAACAGTATACACACCATCATCATGTTTGCTATTTTTTTATAAATAAATTCTAATACTAAATCAGCATATTATCATCTCAAAAACATTGCAAGAATCAGATGCTTTGTTTCCAGTGAAGACTTAGAGAAACTTGTTCATGCTTTTATCAGCAGCAGGGTGGATTACTGTAATGGACTCCTCACAGGCCTTCCCAAAAAGACAGTCAGACAGTTGCAGCTCATCCAGAACGCTGCGGCCAGGATTCTGACCAGAACCAGAAAATCAGAGCACATCACACCTGTCCTCAGGTCTTTACACTGGCTCCCAGTTACATTCAGAATAGATTTTAAAGTATTATTACTTGTCTATAAATCACTAAATGGCCTAGGACCTCAATACATTACAGATATGCTCACTGAATACAAACCTAGAAGAACACTCAGATCTCTAGGATCATATAAACTAGAAATTCCCAGAGTTCAGTCAAAGCAGGGTGAATCGGCTTTCAGCTACTATGCCCCTCGCTGCTGGAATCAACTCCCAGAAATGATCAGATGTGCTCCAACATTAGGCACATTGAAATCCAGACTGAAAACATATCTGTTTAGCTGTGCCTTTACTGAATGAGCACTGTGCTACGTCCGACAGATCGCACTATTATGTTTTTCTCTTCTTTTTCATTCTTTTACAACCTGTTTTAACATATTTTTATCTGTTTTTATCTGTTTTTTATTATCTGTTTTTATTTAATTTTTTTCTTACACTTGTCTTTTTATTCCTGTTTATGTAAAGCACTTTGAATTGCCACTGTGTATGAAATGTGCTATATAAATAAACTTGCCTTGCCTTGCCTTACTGTAAGAAAAATATCAATGATACAGAAACATAAAAAAACTGTCACAGCAAAAATGTATTGTATTATTAAAATACTAAGGTTGTAAGACAAAAATAATAATGTAAGAGCAAGTATTAGTAGTAGTAATTGATTCTACTGCGTATAGTTTTGAATCTCATTCATCCAAACCAAATGCTCACACAATAATATCTGTCAGCCCGAGCACTTCAACTGAAGAGCAAGAAGCTGAATATACACTGTAATAACCTACATAAAACTCAGTCATTCTCTAGTCAGCCTTCATTAAATGTCCAAATGAAGCATGCACGTTTATTACAGCACCAAACACAATGTACTACAGCGAACAGCCAAAACGCCACCGCAAACAAAAGTGAGTAATTGACCATCACAGTCGACCCGTACGGCTGACAGGACAGAATAAAGCGGACAGAGGAACCGTGGCTGATTAACACACTGAATGGATAGTGAATAATCCTACTTCTACATCTGTGGCTTTTTTTTTCCCACAGGCTCTCCTGCCAAACTCAGGTCACATCCCACAATACTGAGTGTTCACATACACCTCCGCAATTACAGCTGTTTTAAGCCCTCGCAAACAATGTTTAAACACTATTAGAGAAGAGCCGTACAAAAACATTGGAAATAGATTAAAACACTTCAAATTCAACTGTACTCTGACAGTGGACAGGGTAAGGAGATACTCTGAACTAAAGCTAAAACAAATCATTCAAATATTAACTATCAAAGTCAATGTTTTAAATCGTTAATGACAGTACAGTATATAAAAAATATATATACTGTATTAGCCCTGGAAATATTTGCCCATTCTGTAATAGCTTGGCTAATTGTGTTTGTTTGTTTTTTATGTGAATGAAATAATGAAAATGTGACATTTTGGGAAGCTTTATAAAATGGCAAAAAGATAAAATAAATGGTTTAAATCCTAATTTTTACATTCTCATTCTCATTCTCATTCACACACACACACACACACACACACACACACACACACACACACACACACACACACACACACACACACACACACACACACACACACACACACACACACACACACACACGCACACACCAAGCTATTTACAAACAGTGTTTACAAATTATTATTAAAAAGCTGTTAAAATAGATAAAAAATAGTCACTGATTCATTCCGTTGTTTAATTTCATTGTTTTGTTGTTTCATTGTTTTGTTTATTTTTGTTTCATTTCGTTTCGTTGTTTAATTTTGTTGTTTTGACGTTGTTTTGTTGATTTGCTTCATTTTGTTTTGTTTCCTTGTTTCACTTTGTTTTGTTTCATTGTTTTGTTTTGTTGATTTGTTTCATTGTTGTTCTGTTTCATTTAGTTTTGTTGTTACATTTTGTTGTTTGATTATTTTGTTCTGTTTCATTGTTTTTTTGTTGATTTGTTTTATTTCGTTGTTTTGCTTCATTTAGTTGTTGTTTCATGTTGTTGTTTGATTATTTTGTTCTGTTTCATTGTTTTTTTGTTGATTTGTTTTATTTCGTTGTTTTGCTTCATTTAGTTTTGTTGTTACATTTTGTTGTTTGATTATTTTGTTCTGTTTCATTGTTTTTTTTGTTGATTTGTTTTATTTCGTTGTTTTGCTTCATTTAGTTTTGTTGTTACATTTTGTTGTTTGATTATTTTGTTCTGTTTTATTGTTTTTTGTTGATTTGTTTTATTTTGTTGTTTTGCTTCATTTAGTTGTTGTTTCATGTTGTTGTTTGATTATTTTGTTTTGTTGTTTTGTTTCATTGTTTTTTGTTGATTTGTTTTATTTCGTTGTTTTGCTTCATTTAGTTGTTGTTTCATGTTGTTGTTTGATTATTTTGTTTTGTTGTTTTGTTTCATTGTTTTTTGTTGATTTGTTTTATTTCGTTGTTTTGCTTCATTTAGTTGTTGTTTCATGTTGTTGTTTGATTATTTTGTTTTGTTGTTTTGTTTCATTGTTTTTTGTTGATTTGTTTTATTTCGTTGTTTTGCTTCATTTAGTTTTGTTGTTACATTTTGTTGTTTGATTATTTTGTTCTGTTTTATTGTTTTTTGTTGATTTGTTTTATTTTGTTGTTTTGCTTCATTTAGTTGTTGTTTCATGTTGTTGTTTGATTATTTTGTTTTGTTGTTTTGTTTCATTGTTTTTTGTTGATTTGTTTTATTTTGTTGTTTTGCTTCATTTAGTTGTTGTTTCATGTTGTTGTTTGATTATTTTGTTTTGTTGTTTTGTTTCATTGTTTTTTGTTGATTTGTTTTATTTCGTTGTTTTGCTTCATTTAGTTGTTGTTTCATGTTGTTGTTTGATTATTTTGTTTTGTTGTTTTGTTTCACTGTTTTTTGTTGATTTGTTTTATTTCGTTGTTTTGCTTCATTTAGTTGTTGTTTCATGTTGTTGTTTGATTATTTTGTTTTGTTGTTTTGTTTCATTGTTTTTTGTTGATTTGTTTTATTTTGTTGTTTTGCTTCATTTAGTTGTTGTTTCATGTTGTTGTTTGATTATTTTGTTTTGTTGTTTTGTTTCATTGTTTTTTGTTGATTTGTTTTATTTCATTATTTTGCTTCATTTAGTTGTTGTTTCATGTTGTTGTTTGATTATTTTGTTTTGTTGTTTTGTTTCATTGTTTTTTTGTTGATTTGTTTCATTTCGTTGTTTTGCTTCATTTAATTTTGTTGTTTCATGTTGTTTGATTATTTTGTTTTGCTGTTTTGTTTTATTGTTTTTTTTATTATTATTATTTGTTTCATTTTGTTGTTTTGTTTCATTTAATTTTGTTGTTTCATTTTGTTGTTTGATTATTTTGTTTTGTTGCTTTGTTTCATTTTTGTGGATTTGTTTCATTTCGTTGTTTTGTTTCATTTAGTTTCGTCGTATGATTTCGTTGTTTATTTTGTTTTGTTGTTTTGTTTCATTGTTTTTTTTTTGTTGTTGATTTGTTTCATTTCGTTGTTTAGCTTCATTTAGTTTTGTTGTTTCATTTTGTTGTGTCATTTATTTTTGCGATTTCATTTCATTTCATTTCACTGTTTTGTTTCATTTTGTTTCTTAAAAAGGACATTTGACATTTTAACATTTAAAAAAGAGGTTTTGTTATAATTAGGCAAAGAAGCCATTTAAATATGTTTTTGTTTTAAATTCAAGGAAAATGTGAAATTTATATAAAATGTACAAATACTGACAATACAAGGCAAATGAAACCATCTAAATCTCAGTTTTTCTTGGTTTTAATTAAAATGAAATGACAAATTTAACTATTTTAAATTTGAAAAAGACATTTAATGAATTCAAAAGCACTTCAAAACTTAGAACTACTCTAGAAGTTGACATAAGGATACTACAATTTATTGAAATTATTTTGTATTAAATTGTCAATAACAATATGCAGTATAACCCACTTTAAAAAGCATTCTCTCATTGCAAAGGCTTAAGTATTTTTTTCTTTAAAGTATAATCATTTTTATTATTAAAAGACATATTTTAGAATGTTGGTTTCATAAACTTGCATAAAAAGTAAACAGAACAGGCTAAAATGATTTTTAGCACACTAACAATACTGAGTGTTCACACACCTCTGCAGATACCGTTGCTTCAAGCTGCTGGCAAACAATGTTTACACACTATTACAGAAGCACCACACAAATTCATTGGAAATAAATTAAAAACACTTATACTGTATATGTAACTGTACTCTGACAGTGGGCAGTATGAAGACACTCCGACAACTTAATACAAAGTAATTAGTTTAAGGATTTGTTTTGGCTTTAGAGCAATATAAAAGGCAATTATTAACTCTGGAAAAACATGCTGTCTTTGTAAAAGTTTGGCTGATTTTCTCACACTGTATAAAAAATGGGTGATAGAATTTAAGTTTAAGCTTTTTCACTTTCAACTACACTGTTTCACTTGTAGAAAATGCTTTGTGTACATGTACACTATCTTTTACAAGTTTGTATCACAAATCAGAAAAACAAAATTGTCTGAATTGTGAGATATGAACTCATAGACTTGCAATATAATCTAGAAATTCCCAATCATAAGAAATGCAGTAACAATTATGTGGGGGAAAAAAGAAGTGAGATACTATATAAACTTATTGTAAGAAAAACTGAATTTTAAGAAAACTCTAGCAAGGCAGACTACATATAAACACTCTATTTATAAGAAACATGGTCACAAAGGAAAAATATATAGTATTGTGAGAAATGATTTGTGAGATGGACTACTAACTCACAATTGCAATACATGCAGTCACAACTATGAGGAAATAACTTGGAGCTGTTACGCCCCATTCAAACGGGGCTTCAGCGTCAACGCTTGCCAGAGGGCGTGTCTGAAGTTGGGGCTGACGCGATCGTCATAGCAGCGTCAGCCAATAAAATTAGTCAGCAATAGGCCACTGTCTGAGTTGGTGTATTTGCATACATCGATCTGATTGGCTGACGCTTTGGTCCCAACTTTTCCAGCGAGCAATGCCATTGAAGCGGCGCCGACGGATCCACAATGCAGTTCGGCAACGCCTGACATCACCCATTCAAAGTGAATGGGAAGCGTTGAAGCTGACGCCCCATGTGAATGGGCCGTTAGAAAACTTCTGAAAAAGCCTGAATTTCAGAAGAGGTATAACATCTCAATTTTGTTTATATCCAACAACAGTGATGTTAAATTCGCAACCAACATGGTGTTTTTGAACAAATCTTTTTTGATAAATCATTCTTAGTGACCGTGAACCAGGTATTTTAAGAGCGTTGCATCCAATAAAAGAATGACAAAACTTTGAGCCAACAGCCTTCAAATTGAGCATGTGATTTGTTGAATGTGGTGAATAAATACACCCTTCACTGACAGAGTCTAAACGAGAATTATTATTAACTTCAATGGAATATTGTCACAGACATGTGCAAATGAGACTGAAAATTTAAGCATCCTTGCCAAAGAAACATATTTTTACTGTAAATAAAAGACTAGGACTGTAAAAAAAAAAAAAAAAAAAAAAAAAAATCAATAATTGACAATTTTTTGAAACAATTAAATGATTGAATGTAATGTACAAAAGTGCTTTCTCAGAATCACAAACCGGTAACTGGTGCATCTATGCATTCATATGTTATTTGAGGTTTTACTTTTTTAACTACAGTATTACTTCATTTAATTTAACTTAATTTAATTTAATTATTTATTGATCAAGTAACTTCTAATCTAAATCTAGCAAATAAATAACAATTTTACCATATGAAAATGCTTAAAGAGCCCCTATTATGGGATTTTTCCTTTTAAGCAGTGTTTAATAGCACTAAGTGAATGAAAACATTCAGCTTAGGTTTAAATCTAAAAGTGTGCCGTGTTTAAAACTATAGATTCTTTAACGAAATAGTCGACTCAGAGTCGTGTTGGGTTCGGATCTTTTGTCTGAAAGCGTCGATACGGTACATCATCAAATATGTGGTACCGGTTATGGTAAAAAGTGAATGCGCCTTTCCCTTCAGACATTAGCGGAGAGCGGGGGATCACGGGACTGATCATGACGCAAAGATGATGATCACTGACAGATGGAGATTCGGCTGCAGATAATAAAGGGTTAAAGTTAACTTTCACAACAATACCACAATATAGCCAACTGTGTGCTGTGTTTGTTCCTGTCATTTTTCAGATTTTTAGTACAATAAACTATGCTGCAACGTGCAATTTGCCAGCCGTTTGCTATTTAAGGAACAGCAGAGACTATTATGTATGGGACTCCGTAAGTAACTGTTACAATTCATATGGACCAGTTTCTTCTTCCTCCTGTTCATAACATGTAAGTGTGATTAAAATTGTTGCCTCATTTTGTGTAGTTTGCAAAATACGTGTTTAATTGTGCGTTGCAAGTTGTAATTGCTCCACGCAGTATGTAACCACTTATCTATTATAGATCAGTGCTATTATAAATCTTTATGGGACTATTTACATATCGCATCCAAAACCATGTTGAAAATGTGACATGTGCTTCTTCCTTTACCGATTTAAATTCGTTTCTAAACTCGTGATCTTCTGCCATTTGTGTTTGCTATGGCCACCATCAGCTGTTCATATACACATGCAACGTGGTCAATTTTCAAAATAGTTCAACTTTTTCAACTTACTGAATGTGTTTTGTTGTTATTGATAAAAATAAATGCATATTATAAGACAATGAAAGTGTTTTTGGACCTTGCATGCATATCAGCCTGTTGTTGGAGACTAGCTTTATTTTAAGTACTGGGCAAAAATATTAATATTAATCCGTACAAAATAAAAGTTTGTTTTTACATAATATTTGTGTGTGTATTTTATATGTGTATATATATATATATATATATATATATATATATATATATATATATATATATATATATATATATATATATATATAAAGAGAGAGAGTAAGAGTGATACACACAAACTATTTTTGTATCTTTATATAGATATTAGTAGATTTTTAAACTTGTAATAAATATATAGTACACATGCAAATATATTATGTCAAAACAAACTTTTATTTTGGATGCGATTAATCACGATTAATCTTTGCCCAACACTATTTATTCATTCATTTATCTTCTTTTCGGCTTAGTCCCTTTGTTAATCTGGGGTCGCGACAGCAGAATGAACCGCCAAATTTTTTAGAATACCCAATTCACTTGTACCACATGTCTTTGGACTTGTGGGGGAAACCGGAGCACGTGGAGGAAACTCACGCGAACACGGGGAGAACATGCAAACTCCACACAGAAATGCCAACTGACCCAGATGAGGCTCGAACCAGTGACTTTCTTGCTGTGAGGCGACAGCACTACCTACTACCTACGCCCCAACACTATTCATTTATTTATTTAATTTTCTTTTCAAATGAAGCATTTTAATGTGTTTGTGCATATGCTCAGGTTCCTAATGTCAGTGTTTACAATCCTCGATTTGTTCACTACAACAATTTATCACAATAAACGATTTACTGCTGTGAAAGCAACTAAATAGACTATTTCAGAAACAGAGCTCATAGAAAATTTATTTAACAATGATAAATAGCTCTCTAATGATGCACAAATACTGCTAAATAATGACCAACAAAATATTTGGAGACATTATTGCTATGCAAGATTTTAGACAAATTTATTTTTTTTCGGGCTCCAAAAGTTAGAACAGAAAAGAGGAGGGGAAATAACCATTGATTAAACAGACTCGACATGACTTGTAATTCGGCAGTTCGGCAAAGCCTAAAATTAAATGCTACATTCTGGACCAGGGCTGAGGTAACAATTGGAGCTAAATTGCAATCACCCTAAACTCTAAAACCACAAAGCAAGAGAGAACAGACAAAGCGCCAGGGAAATCGAAGCCACTTGCTCACACCACTAAAATTAACAGTGAACCATTCAGATGCTATTGAAGCCCTTCAGCTGTTAATTTTTCCCTCTCTTTCCAGCAGCCCAAAAACACACCCGATGTGAAACTTCAATGATTTCCTAACAAAACAATTGACTAGCTTTTGATAACAAGAGCTTTTGCAATTAGCAGTCATAAATGGCTTATAAAAATATGTTCATTTCATTAAGAAACTATTTATGGCTTTCTTCAGACTGAAAAAAAAAATCATATTTGGTTACACCGACCCTTCGTATGATATTTCAAATCTATTTTGATGGCTATGTTAATAGTGCCTCTTTAATTGTCTACATTTGCTAAGTGATATTTTTAATGATCTAGTAATGTGGCCCTTAAAAGTCTTGACTCTGTTACAAGCCTTCACTTTATTTAAAAGCCAAATTGAAAAGACTGCAGATGAATTTTACCAACGTCGCTTGATGAGAATTAAGAGAAATGAAAACATTCAGAAACTGAACTGCATACAGCTCTGGAGAGGGAAAAAAAAAAAAACTCCCACTACAAATCCAGTGTGCGTATATATATGTGTATGTGTGTGTGTGTGTGTGTGTGTGTTAGTTACTCAACGACAATGCAGACTGGTAGAGAGAATACCAGATGTGATCTGAACTCAGGGTTATTCTGACCAACATAATATTAAAGATGGATATGAACTTGTTTTCATTTTTATTTGATGTCTGAAAACATAGCATTTTTTTCTGCAATTAAGTACTGAAATGACAACATTTATTTAAAATTTCGGTAAATGTTGACAGTTTTTACCCAAGCGTACAATAATAAAACAATAATAGAACAAAAAATGTTTTTCACCTTTTCTCTGGAGCTCTATCTTGCATAAATACTCTACATATAAACATACAAATCCATTATAGAGAGCCATTTAATCATACAATGAAATGTTTAGGAGGCAATTTAATCACCTCTTCATATAAAATGTAAAATAAATTAAATTAAATAGTCATATTTTTTTTGCATAGTTATACTATATTTATTATTATTATTGTTATTATTATTATGGGAGTCATGGGCGGATGCTAACAACTTTATTTAACAGAGAATAGTCAGGCAGGCAAAGGTCAAACACAGGAGCAAACCGTATCATATAGGGCTGTCCAAAAGAGTAGTCGGGTCACAGGCAAATTGATCGATCCAGGCGGCTAACAGTAGGGATGACTGGCATAAAACTGATGTTTCGACACAGTGTCGAGATCCCGAAGTGCAAGTGTTTTGAAACACTGCACCGAAGCATGATCCGAAACAGCCAAGTCACGTCACTAAGGTTATTCGAAACACCCAGGTCACTTGACTAAAGTGTTTCAAAACACTAGATCACGTGACTAAAATATTTTGAAACACCAGGTCACGTGACTACAGCGATTCAAAGCATAGAGCATTTCAGAAGTGTTTCGACGCCTGGCAAATCTGCGTTTGACTGACAGGGTCACAAAAAAAATCTCTTATCTCCTGTAGCCTAGTGGACTGTACGTGTCCAGAGTAACTGTGCTGCAAATGGCCAGAGTTCGAATCCAGACTTTCAAAAATAAATTATGACTTGATGTATTTTAATAATGTTACTTTTTTATTACCAAAACAAGACATTTATTCACGAAGTGTTCATTCGGATGTTAGACCAATGTTAAAACAAAACACTTTACAAGAACAGAGTATTTAAAAATAACATCTATAACTGCATCACCCTTGGTTGGCATCAACTGCATTTGCTATGACTGTTTCAGTGTTTCATAAAGCCTCACTTTGCCCACCACTAGCTAACAACATAAACAATAAACAATATATAGGGTCAAGATACATGTCATGGGAAAAACAAGACAAAGTAAAATGCTTCATAATGTTGACAGGTTAACAAGACTCGAGAATAGTGGTGTAACGGATCACAAATCTCACGGTTTGGATTACATAATGGTTTTTCAGTCATGGATCGGACCATTTTTCAGATCAGCCAAAAAGGGGAGGAGACAAATGTAATTTGCATTCCATTTATTACAAAACAGCACTCCAAGACACTTTTGGTTTAAACAAACAGAACTTAGAACCTGTAATTGTATTAAAAATAAAATGAAGAAATAATCGGCTAAATAAAAATAAATTGTAAAATATTCATTACTGTGAAAAATTCACCGTTACCACTACTGTTGCTAATAACGCTAAATGTATAATCTAACATTATAATTTGTACAGCCCATATTTGTAGTCTCGTTTCCAATAAATGATTCAGTTATGCACTCCTAAAACTTTGTTTCATTGCTAGATGGATCATTTTTGAAGAATTATTCAGTGGCATATTTTTGATGGCTGGTTGTCGCCACCTATTGGTTAAATAATGTAATTGCTGCTGATTTTTGAGCGTCGTTAAACACATATGATGGTGATTTTAATGTTTACCATAAACATCAGTCGTTTTATATAAACTATAAACTGTTATCCCAGTACTTCTATGTTATGACTGTTTGCAACTTCATAACCAACTCAAAAGACTAAAGACTCAATTTCTTTCTTGATTTTTGCATTTTCAGATTTTGAATGTAGAGATTCGAAGGATTAATTAACATATGCAAATCACCATCTTTATGTTGCGCGGGTGTTGAGATCCCAATCTTTTAATGATTAATCATGCAGCTTACACTGAATGCATTAATCCAGGGTAAACATGTTATGGCAGAAAACACCTTTAACAAACCCACCACATCTCGAATAACCCACCACAACTTCCGTCATCATTATATTTTACAAGCTTAAATGATTCATACATGTGATTTGAATGACACGAGAGGCGATCCCTCTGCAATCGTTACAAATTTAGGAATAATCTACCAGTAAAAAAATGTATTAATCCGCAGATCACGTGTGTTCCGAACCATGGGTTGTGATCTGTATGAATCACGCATCAACCATGATCCGTTGCACCCCTACTCAGCAATGTGTGTGGAAATGAGAGGTGTCTTTATACTCCAGGTAATGAATCAATGATGAGCCTCAGCTGTGTGTCTGTGTGTCATCAAGGAAAACTGGAACAGGTGTGTGTGAGGTGCATGACAGGATTTGTAATCCATTTGGTGGCAGATTTGTAGTTCTCCAGCAATCCTCAGTAGCTACATCGCTGGTGAATGTAACAGTATTACTACTACTATGAGTAGTACTATTATTTGATTGTGTCATAATACCAGTATTATATGTATTATAATATAGTAAAACAACAAGTGCTACTACTTTTACTTGAAATGCTACTATTACAAATTTAATAATAACACCAATAATAATAATAATAATAACAACAACAATTAGTATTTCTGTTATTATCATTATTATTATTATTATTATTATTATTATTATTAAGTATTATTCTTATTAATTATGATTCAGTTGTGTTGATTTATTGTTCGTTTGCTGGTTCTGTTCATCTTAATAAAGTCAAGAATTTAGAATAAAAGGCTCACCTTGTACAGAAAACACTGGGATTGACTTGAAATCCATGCTCCCTCACAATATCATAAAGCACATATCCACACACCTTTTCAAGCTCATCTCTTTATCTTCATTACCAAAAACCTAGTACAAATAATTCAAAATGAACTACCTAACCTGCTTCTCTCGTCTGCATTTCCGTTCCTCTACTGTATTTCTTTCTGCTAATGCTACTGTTTTTTACAGAACTGTGAACGAGTACATTTTGCCACCCACTGAAGCTTGAAGTGAGACTCATACTGATTAAATGACCCCGTAGCGCTAAATAATACATACTGCACAATCCCAGCAAAAAGGATTAGGATTTAGATGTCGGATGCAGGTCATGCCAGGTCTGTGTGTTATTTGGTTTTGTTTTTGTCCTGTATATATGAGGACAGTCAGACTAAAGCTCTCAGGAAGAGGAGCAGCCTCACCGGCGAGGTGTGATAATTCCCACCAGGCAACGTTCCCTCCTCCTGTCACAACTAGATTTGTGCCACTGGATGACGGCGAGGACCCAAGGCTAACTGCTGAGGCATGCTGACACTTTAGCGATTACATAAGACAACTATTAGACGTATACGCGGCTACAAATAACATTAAAAAGGAGCTCTGCTGATGTTTGAAGGGGTCTGGGTTGTGCACTCTCGTGATTAATCTGCTCTGAGCGCATGCTGCTGGCTTCAGATGCAGCAGACAGAATAAAGCAGCCCACGTGGAGATTTAAGCCCTCAATATCATTTGTTGTGTTGTCAATTGTACGTTGCTGAAGTTACTTTGTTTATTTTACCTTGGGAATTTTACATCAGTGAATAAGAGATGTTGAACTTGGTGCTCATTACACATGCAAGGTTTATTTTGTTCAGAAGAATTGATTCATTTTAAGTGCACCATAACTGATTTATCTGTTCTAACTACCAATCAAATTATTTATTCATCTGTCAGTCCATTCATCTGTCCATCTATACACGATTATTATCATATCATCCAACCATCCATGCTGTTTCTGTTCAGCTAACCATCAAGTTCTCAAAAAAAAAACTCATCTGTTTATCCATCAATCTGTCTTTTTCTGTTTACATAATGCATTATTCATTCATTCATTCATTCATTCATTGTCTTTCTGTTCAACCAACCATCCATTTTTCCAACAAATTATCAAACTGACTGTCCATCCATCCCTCCATCACTCTTCCTGCCTGTCTATCCATTCATCCATCAATCAAACCCTTCATCTACCAGCACATTAACATGTAACTATTCCTTTTATAACAAATATACTGTCTGTCTATCCAATGTCTATCTAACTTTCCACCCATTCAATAATGTACTTTATACCTCCATCTGACAATCTATCCATCCATCAATCCATCCAAACCATCCACGAATTCATCTACCCTCCCATCTGTCCATTATTTCTGATTTACTCTCCATTTATCAGACTATTTATTTATCCATCAATCCATCCATTCACCCATCCATCCATCCATAGACCCATTCATCTACCCTCCTCTGTCCATTATTTCTGATTTACTTTCCATTTATCAGACAATTTATTTATTTATCCATCCATCCATCCATCTGCATTTATCAGTTTAACCTTTCACCTAACTACCAATCCATTTATCTAACCATCAATGCTTGTAACAAATGAATCTATCAGTCCAACCACCCATGGATCCATCCTTCCGTCTCTCTACTTTATCATCTATTTATCAAACCATTTGTCTTTCTGCATGTCTATTTATTTATCCATACTTCTGTCTGTTTTTCTGTCAATCCATCTAACCATTCATCTATCAAATCATAGATCCACCCGTTTAGTCAAGACCACACTTTATATCTTTGTCTTTCCATCTGACAATCCATCTATCTATCCATCCATTTTTTATCTGTTTGCATCTATCAGTCTAACCTTTCATCTATCAAACTACCAATCCATGTATCTAACCATCAATACTTGTAACAAATGAATCCATCAGTCTAACCACCTATGAATCCATCCTTCTGTCTTTCCACTTTATCATCCATCTACCTATCAAATCATTTGTCTTTTTACATGTCCTTCTATTTATCCATACTTCTGTCTGTTTGTCTGTCTATCCATCCAACCATTTATCTATCAAATAATAGATCCACCCATTCAGTCAAGACCGCACTTTATATCTTTGTCTGTCCATCTGACGATCCATCCATCCATACAACCATACTCACACATATCCATTAGCCTCATTCTATTTATCAGAGCATTTATCCATCAAATCATAGATTCACCCATTCATTCAAGACTGCACTTTACACCTTTGTCTGTCCATCTGACAATCCATTCATCCGCCCATCCATCCATCCTCACATATATCAATTGGCCTAATTTTTCGGTCTTTCCATTTATCAGAGCATTTATCCATCCATCCAGACACTCACCAACACACCCACTTACACATCCACTCACCCATCCATCCATCCATCCATCCATCCATCCATCCATTCATTATGTCTCTCCATTTATCAGACGATTCATTTATCCATCAATCTAAACATCCTCCCAAACAAATGAATCTATCAGTCCAACAACCCTTGAATGCATCCTTCTGTCTCTTCACATCCATCCATCTATCAAACCATTTGTCTTTCTTTATGTCTATCTATTCAACCATACTTCTGTCTGTCTGTGTGTCTGTCTATATATCCAACCATTCATCTATCAAATCACAGATCCACCCATTTATTCAAGACTGCACTTAATACCTGTTGATCCATCCGTCCATCCATCCATCCATCCATTTTTTTTATCTGTTTGCATCTATCAGTCTAACCTATCACCTATCAAAATACCAATCCATTTATTTAGCCATCAATACTTGTAACAAATGAATCTATCAGTCCAACAACCCATGGATCCATCCTTCTGTTTCTCCACTTTATCATCCTTCTATCTATCTATCAAACCATTTATGCCTATCTATTTAGCCATACTTCTGCCTGTTTGTCAGTCTATCATCTAACAATTAACCTATCAAATCATAGATTCACCCGTTCATTCAAAACTGCTCTTTATACCTTTGTCTGTCCATCTGACAATCCATCCATCCATCCATCCTGACCCATATCCATTAGACTAATTTTTCTGTCTCTCCATTTATCAGAGCATTTGTTCATCCATCCACCCACTCACCAACACGCCCACCCACCCATCAACTGACCTATTAACTAACCCATCCACTCACCCATCCATCTGTATTTCTGTATCTCCATTTATCAGATCATTCATTTATCCATCAATACAAAGATCCTCTCAATCATTCATTTATCTTTCAAATTTACATATGTTTGCCTATCCATCGAAGTGTTTATCTATTTAAAAAAACACATATCCATTCTCATGGCTTTACTTGCATCTGACATTCAGAATAATTACTTTTCCTACCGCTGCTTTGTTGATGACACCCAACTCCACCTCTCATTTCAACCGGACGATCTGCATGTCTGAAAACATTTCCTGCTGGATAAAGGACCACCACCTTCAACACCATCTTAATGAACCAAAAAGAGCGCATGTCACACCTTTATTCATCAGTCTACACAGGCTGCCAATTGCTGCTCAAATCAAATTCAAGGCATCTGAGTCCCTGACTATTTTCAAGAAACATCTGAAGACTCATCTGGTTCATCAATACTTAATCATTTAATTGCCCAACAACAATTCTGTAATTCTGAGTGTGCTTTACATAAGCGAAGACACAGAATCTAATTTCTGTATGCACCAGACACATTTTTATCAACCCAAAACGTTTCTGGAAAATACTGTGCAATTCTTAGTGTGCTCCACACAAGTGAGTGGGCTTGACAAACCACCTGTTGGTGACATACTCTCTTCTCTTCTTATGCACCAGACACCTTCTTATAAACACCACATATGTCTTGGAAAACTTTGTTCTAGGGCTGTGTGATTAATTGAAATTGTATCAAAATCGCGATTTGGATATGCGCAATTTCTAAATTTCCTTACAGCATGATTTTCCCACAGTATGGTATTTGAACCAATCATAACGCAGCACGCCTAAACAGAGCACAAGAACAGGAGACTGAATACCCTGCGTATACAGGGATGATGAGTTCAGCAAAGGGGACTTGGTGCCAAAAAAAAGGCAACATATGTGGTGTGGGATTAAGTTACTTTGGATACAGGAAGGCTGATGTATGGCAGTAACAGGTCATTTGTAAGTCAGTCATACATTATATTGCGTCTAAAAGCTTCCTTCAGCATTTTCAATGTGCTTTGCGGTCGCTCCTTTGTCGTTGCTCGGTGACCCTCAACTTTTTTCCTCAACTTCTTTCTAAGAAACTAACAAAACATTGCTGCAGTTCCGATACAAGTTTTACGTATGGAGAGAATTAAAAGCACTTGGTGTTTGGGTGTCTTGTGTTAGTCTGAGGTAACTGAAATGTGTACATTCCATACAAAGTATAAAGCTGATCGGTCAGTTCTGGTTATGTGATGCGATATGTGAATGGTCTATTTCACAGCAGCATCACAAAGAGGTCTATGATCTTTGCATGATAAAACAAGTCTGTGAACACACGCAACTACTGTTATTTGGTCAATTAGAACATCGGAGCCTTACTTGAGTTTGACGGCACGCATGCTCACACATACACATACAAACACACACACATTTGTTTTGCCATAGGTCTGTTCTGGAGACAATTTGCTACAGCTTTACTAGATGATTTTTATCAGTCTGTTTTAGAGACATGCTACAGGTCTTTGATAAAGATCTAAATGTTTTTCTTTTGAAAAATTCACAGATTCACACTGTAAACATAGATTTAGCCTGTCTGTGACAAAGTCGTGATTAAAATCGAAATCGCAATATTGTTCAAGAAAATAGCGATAAGTTTCTTTAGCCCATATTGCACAGCCCTACTTTTCAAACTTCTCTTGTTCTCGAAAATTAAAAATTATATGCGTAACTCTAATCAGTGTCTCATGCGCTTGAGTTTATTCTTGCAGCCTTACGAACTTGACATTAAGCATGTCAGAGGATGTGACAACATGGTGGCTGATGCACTGTCCCAGGTGGAATAGTATGGGTAAGATGTATGATATGGTATACAGAACAAGGTGTTTAAGTGTCATGTTTTGGTGGTGATAGAACACTTTTGGGGAATAAAGGTGTTACATGTCCATGTATTTGTTTATTTATATTAGCTATTTTGTCATCCTCTAAAGCTTTTATATTACCTGTTTTGTTTTGATTAAGTAGATTTCTTTGCACCTGCGGTTCATTGACCACCGTTTTTTTAGAGGCGGGTACTTGAGCGGTCGTCCAGACGTGGAGTTGTGCTTCTTTTGTGTTCAGTTTTAGTTTTGTTGTGATTCCTCCCATATTTTGTCATTATTTTGTTTGTTTATCTTAATAAATTCCCCTATCCCCGATCCATTTGTGCTTTCCCTCATTTGTGAAATGGCTGTGGCTGTACATAATTGGGAAAACTGAAAGAAGACAGGTGGGTGGGCTTGTCAAACCACCTTAAAAGGGCCATGAACCCCCACCCCACCCCCCTGTCTCAGCAGGGTGTTTTCACACCTCTAGTTTAAAAAAAAAAAGTCAGAAAAAAGGGTGAGTCCAGCTTTGTTTAGGTGGGAGTGTTGAGTGACAAAAGAAGGAAGGATTTGCATAAAAGGGAGTTTCAGTACGTGCACAACAGCCAGCAACACAAACACAGGCGCATTGGAGATAGACAGTGGCTATGTTTACATGGACATCAGTAATCAAATTATTTGCCTTAATCTGAATAAGAAAATAATATGATTAAGGTGTTTACATAAGTTGCTTTTTGAATGTTCCTTTCATTATCCCGTTTTACATGTTATAGCATGTCATCGTGTCACCACGCTAGTCACATTTACTCAGGAGTTTTATGTAATTTCAGGTGTTGCATTCCTAATTTGTCAACTTTATCTGCAGTTTGCCACTTTCACTTTCATTCAGTTACATTTCATGCATGCCCCCCGTGACAAACAAGATATTGGATGCGAGGAAATGCTGGAAGAGTGTAGTTTTAATGGAATTTGATACTGCACGCCATACGAGAGAGAAAAAACAAACCCTTTGCATTTCTCGGTAGGTGCAGAGAATAGCATCATACAGCCGTGTGTTTATAGACTATCCTGTCACAAAATGCAGCAAACATCCTACACAACGGTAATAGTTTGATTAAGGTGTTTACATGTTTACATTCGGAGAGCAGCATTTACAGCGGATCTTTCGGTCCATAAATTTGTAGTGATATTAACGTACTGTAATCTTAGTAACTAAATAATTTTGACTAAGATGTTTTCAAAAACTGAAAGAGTACTGCTGACGATACTAACTAACTTTGCCACCAGGAGAAACATAAATAACGAACATTGATCACACACTTACCAAATCCGTAGAGACAGGACAGTTAACACGAACTGGAGTCGCGTCTTTTTTTTTTAAACAAGACGAGTGGCAAATCCGGATTTCACCATTTCCAGATGCAAAAAGCTCTCGGGTAAAAAAATATTCCTTACAAATATATTTTTGTTGCCTGTTAGCAGACCACTGTAATCCACAAATGTGGTTCCTCTTTCATCGTGGGAAAATGTAAACAAAACCTTCACTGCGGCACATTTATAAACCACACTGACGACCCATGTCTCCGAACAATTCTTCTTCTTACACTTGTTTTAATTATGGTTGGCAACACAACGTAGCCTCTCTCTGCCATCTGAACACTGTAACAGGTAAAAACTGTTTCTTCGAAGCTATATCATGCATATTAATGAAGTTGCATTCACAATAGAGCACACGCTGATTGGTTTGAACAAAGTCTTTTTTTTATGAATTAATGCTCAAAACTCAAAGACGTCACATTGTACTGGCTGGTAAAGACATCCAGTCTCCACACTGGAATTTAGACAAGGATCTCATCGCCGTGACCTAGCTTCAAATTTTCTTTTTAAACTGGAATACCGAATTTGCTCGAAAAAACACTATTTAGTAACATATATGTCTCCTAATGGTGTTTTTAGCATCTGGGCCATATATATGGCTGTCAACATCTCAAAAAATGTGTTTTGGTGTTTTGTGACCCTTTAAATTGTAAGACACACTCTCTCCTCTCTGTATGCTAGCAGGGAAAACAAACAAACAAAACAAAACAAAACTTGGACTTGTCCTAGCATCAACATACTGCTGCTCTCTGATGATTTGAAGTGCTTCTTTTATCCACTTGTAAGTCGCTTTGGATAAAAGTGTATAAATGAGTAAAAGTTTAAGGGTTGCCTCAATAAACTTTGCTCATCTGGCAAAAATGACAAGAGAAAAGGGAATTTCAATGTACCTCTTAACATGTAAATTCAATCTGCGATTTGGCATCATGCGTGCTACCTCAAACCAAATTCAAGAATGAAACTGCAATTTTAAAAAGCTATTTATTTTATTCCGAATAACTAACAAACGAACAATGGGCTGTATTTAAAAAAAAAGATGCTTTTAAAGCTCTGTGACTGTTCTGATAACATAACTCTAACTGTACTGTTTGTGCCGTTCAAAATGAAAAATGACAGCCAACCAAAAGCCTTTCACAGTTTTTAGGCCCAATTTAGATTCAGTTCTCTCATATCCTCTTTTGATGTGCTGCTTGGGGAGAAACACGATTTTGATTTTGACAAATTCAGACTTTATCAAAAAAAAAAAGAAAGAAAGAAAGAAAGAAAAAACAGAATCCCAATCATACCGTGGAGATTGCAGAAACTAAACAAACTTGCCAATTTTCTCTTTGTTTTCCTTTCCGTCAAGCTGAGATCCAATTACTTTATCTGCGAGCACAGGAAAAGACATAAGGGGAAGGGATCATGCTCTATTTCCGACCCAATTTTCTATAGCTGGTCAACATACTGGGCATATGAATAAAAATGAACAGAGCCTCAACCATAATTTCACCTTCCTTACCTAATGGTCTCAAACAGAATGTTCCTCATAACGCTGATTCTTAAAGCAAGACACTTGTCCTTGCAGCTGTGCAGCAGATGTTATAGCCATCTCTATTTAATAAACATTGCTTTCATATTTAGATGTGAGAGAGGTTTCGTGAATACAGCCTCAACCATAATTTAAAATTTCTTAGTTAATGGGGAACACAGATTCTGAAGGAGAATGTCTCTCATAAGACTGATTCTATGCAGGAGAGATGAAACATGGACTCTTGTCCTTGCAGCTGTGTAGCAGATGTTACAGCTGAATATTTAGGGATGCACCAATATTGAGTTCATCCCAAAATGAAAATACTGTCATTTCATCTGCACACACTTGTATTGTTCCAAACCCCTTGATTCATTCATCTTAGGAACACAAAAGAAGGTATTTTTTAAATGAAATTGGAGAGATTTCTGTCCTTGTATTAAGTCAGCCCAAACTAACCTAAAGAAATTTTTAAATAAATAAACAAACTAATACTTTAACAATGCAGTTAAAATGTATCTTTAACAATTTTCATTTAATGCTAGGGCCCCAACTCTGGGTTGGATCTGAACTCTACAAGAAGGTAGATCTCCAGGAAAAGGGTTGAGGACCTCTGTAGATTTGACTTGTATATATTATGTTCCATGGTCTGTTGAAATTCCTGATCCTCAATGGATCTATTTAAGTAACATTATTATTCTGTGCCAATCTGGTCTAGTCAGCACAGAAACATTCTCATTTTACTGTGCTTTCTGGAATATAATGCAAATAAGTCAGTCGTTACCGTTCTGACATATTTTTAATGTAAACAATGATATGAACGAGGATCAAATCTGTTTTTGCGACTCCTTTTTTCAGATGTTTACTTTAATATATACAAATAAATAATGTGCTTTTGCTTAGCCAGTAATGGAGAAAATGGCAGACAGGCAACAGTGGCCGTGGCAAGCGCACTCGCAAGCCCATTTCACACATACAGACTTTTCCAGAAAACTAACGGCAATTTTCCAGAAAGGGATCATGTGTATACATGCCCTTTTTAAAAATAACAGTAAATTCGTTACGGCAATTTTCCGGAAAGTTGTAACATTACCGGTAATTTGCCGGAATGCTGCTCTGTGTGAACGCAGAAGGAACAGAATGCACTAACATGAGATGTCTACTCCAGCCAATCAGAACATTCAGATGCATTCACAACTATTCACATATATGAAAATAAAAGCCTTTGAATATTTTTGAACATATTTAGCTGCTAGATGTTAGTGAGAAACGTTTCTATGTTCCTTCTTAATGCCAACTGTGCAAAAAACTATTTATAAAATGCTTATGATAAACCACAGTTTGTTTACCATCAAGCTCTGCTTCAGTTGCTTGATGCGTGTGCACGTGAAGGAGTATTATATACATCTCGACATGCGAAAGTGTTCCTTCATAAGTTTTCATCGAAGTTTTTGACAATACTTATCCATCCACAGAATTTTTAATGTAGTCAAATGTGCAAACATTTAGCTGCGTTTTGCACTTCTGCCTTTGGATGTCTCTGGGACAAAGCAGCTGCATGAATGCTAAAGCTTGAAATAAAAGTGAAACCATCAACAAAAGCCTGACCCCTTCTATGTTTACAAATACAAGCGCAGCTGTTAAGAGCTCATTTCTGGTTAATGATTTCAGAATTTACTGGTATGTGTGAATGTTTTTTTTTTCCTGGTCTTTTCTCTATTTTAAGTCGTTCTGGAAATTTTCCCGATATTTACTGCATAGTTTTATCATCACTGTGTGAAAGGGGCTGCTGACTATCAGTCCAGCACATTTCAGCAGTGTTGTCTAACAATGCCTAGAATTCTAGACCGAGAACAGTTTGTATTTGTTCCATGCCATTCTAGGCTCATGTGGAAACACAATTGTAACCTGTGTTCTTAGAACGTTTCTTAGAATGGATCAGCATGATAGTGGAAAAGCAGCTATAGTAACTGGTGACAGTTGT